>PVJO010001257.1:147626-181537 GCA_004026905.1 Hystrix cristata | reverse complement strand
GGTATCTTGATTGGAATTGCATTGAATCTGTATAGTAGTTTAGGAAGTATAGCCATTTTCACTATGTTGGTTCTTCCTACCCAGGAGCATGGGATGTCTTTCCATTTTTTGATATCCTTTTCAATTTCCTTTTTTAGAGTGCTGTAGTTTTCGATGTAAAGATCTTTTACTTCCTTTGTTAGATAGATTCCTAAGTATTAATAATGGATTTTAAACTCAAATTTTATCCCTGTTAAAATAGTTTCATTCCAGCATGTCAACTTATTGAGATAGTTGTATTCAATTTAAATTAGCAGCAATTGCCCAGTTTTATGGCATCTACAGAATTGATAATCATGCCTTTTTATGTCCTTTTCTAAGCTGTTAACAAAAAGGTTGAATTTAATAGGAGCAAGAGCAAAGCCATTTATATGCATTCATTAAAGAAAAAAATTAGTCAACATCTAATCTGTATCAGGTTCTATATTAATTGTTGGGAATATAATGAAGAAAGAAGTAAAAAAAATTCTTGGTTGCTGTTCAAAGCTACAAGAAAGCAAAATACTGTACATTAATGAATTAGTGGCTCGGTAGGCTACAAGTAACTTCAGGTAATGGGTGTAAAGAGACCCCACTGAATGCTAAATGATAACAGTGAGACTGTCTTGTGCATAACTGATGAAATTGTGTTCCATAAGAGGAAACCAGAAAGTACAAATGTTCTAAAAGTGGTATAACCCTGATATGCTGCAAATAGAACAATTTAGCTGTTGCAGAAAAAGAAAAGGGGAGGATAATACTCAATGAGTTTACAGAAGTACACAGAGACCAGGTGATTTAGGGATCTGTAGGGATTAGTAAGGAGTCTGAATATTATTTGAAGTGCAAAATAACCTCTTTCTAAGATGTTATGTAGCACACGGATCTATTTATAGGTTTAGAACAATAACCTTAGTGTACTAACAATTGGCCTAGTTGAAAATCAAGAATCAAGACACCATAGAAATCATTCATAGGCCAACACTAAACTGTTTTCTGCCAAACAAGCTTAATCTCCCAAGAAACCTATTTATTACTTTAATATGGTTTACGTATTACTTTATTTTTTTATTTTTTTTACATATTACTTTAATATGGACTTCTACATAGCAATAAGAAGAGAATTTATGCAATTCACATCTGCATGCCTACCAGCATCTGGGTCCATGGACCTCTCTTTGCCTGCTCTTAACTATGGATGAACTACAGTATCTTTCTCCTAAAGCCAACTTCTCCACATATGCAGTCACACCTACCATTTCTTTCTTAACAATATCACCCAACAATTCTTTCTTCTCTTTTCTGCCTTCCTTCTTACACATTCACATGCATCGATATCAAAGATACAGTCATTTTTTCAATTTTAAACACACACATGTTAACATGTATCTATACATAAAACCTGTCTTAGTTCCTACATCTCACTCCAACTACCACTCCATTTATCTTCTAGTTTTACAGAAAGACTTCTCAAAAGTTATCTATGACTATTGCTTTAATCATTCTGCTTTCACTCTCTCCATGATCCTCTTTAATTAGGTTTCCATCCTATACTGTTCCCATAGAATTGTTCCTGTCTACATTACTTGCCCTGTCTGCAGTATATTTTGTTGGTTGTATGGGAAACAGGCATTTTTTTCTATCAACCTCCTTGCTCATGTGTTTTAGAGAGCTGGGTCCATTCTTTACCCCAAAGTTAGAAATCATGATTAGTCTCTAAGTCAGGCATGTGTTATCATTGCCTTTATTGTCCACCGATTTAGGAAAGACAGATATGCACTTCTGCCCCAAGAAGTCTGAGGGAGCTTTTGCTCTTATAATAAAGTGAATGTACTGGTGCGTTTAATGATGCCCTAATGATGAACACTGAACTTATTCTAATTTGGTCTTAATTGTTTGTCAGACAATGACAGACATCTTTTTGAACGGAGAGTTTCTGTTTCCATCCATTTTGTTAATTAGACGAAATCCTGGGAATCATCTTTGAAAAGCTTGCCACCCTCTACCCCATTCTACCACCTTCTTATGTAATTATAAATTGTTTCCTTTTTATCTTTGAGTTCAATTCTGACTCTCTGTCATCCATTCTTAATAAGGTTCTCTTGTTTTCCACCTTGTTAAAAACATATTCTCCTTTTGAATACTTATCTGTATAATAATACAACTTTGAGTTTCACTACTTGACAACATCTACTTGCTCCATAGAATTGTGAGCTCCACAAGGCTAAGGATACTCTGTTTTTCTTATCACTGAATCTCCAGCACTTGTCAAAGTGTAGGCACACAGAAGGTATCCTATCATTATTATATGAAGACAGAAAAGCTGGCAAGAAGAAAGGAGGCCTTCCATATATTATATTAACATGTGAAAATGTCTCACATGCAGTATGGGGTTGCATTCAAACACTCTGTTTCTCATAATGTCGATGAATTTACTTTATTCAGGTGATATATTAGACAAGCTTTTTTCTTTTTTCATTCTAAGCAACAAAATGATTCTGGATAACTTAAACAAATAAAAAAAGAGAGGAGAATTTAGTGGACAAATACTTAAGTATTTCACAGAATTGACTGAAGAATTGAATAAGCAAACCATGGCAGGATGGCAGGAACGAGGGAAAGTGTTTATATGCCTCATCTTTGCACATCGTGTTAGTACAACAGGCCTCCAAAGAACCATTGTCTATGTCCTTTTCTTTTACAAGTTTCACTTGTCAGAGGAGAAGGTATGATTGCCTTTCCTTGTGCCAATTGTCAGTCTATACCTAGACTGATCGGTTTTGGCTGGCATATAATATAGGCATGACCATTCCTGTATTTTGCGCCATTCCAGAAAAGAGAAAGTTGTGGTAAGAAAAGAGACCACCCCAGAAGACATCTCCTTTAGATAAGGACAAGGCAGACCTTTACAATGCCTCATGATCACAAGGTAACATCTCTGTATCCTAAAGTTTGTTTCTATAGGATTTAAAAATAAATGCTAGATATCCTATTGTTTCATCTTATAAATACTTCAGTATATTCTTATTAGATAAGGAATTTTAAAACTGAAACCATAGTATCATTATCATATCAAACAAAGTAAAATAATTCCTTTATTTTAGGTGCTATTGGCATAAATCCATTTCTATAGACTTGCTCTCTTTTAGCAAAGAGCTTAGAATTTAGAAGGAGTGGTAAAACGCATATTTAAGTAACCAAGAGAAACAAAACACGTAAGGAAAGTAGAGTGCCATGGGGTCATCAGAGGAGACACTCACTGATAAAACAGATGGGTACATGAATTTCATATTATTGTACGGACAGTTTATTAAGCTATTTTTCTAAAGAAAAAAAATCTCTCATTCATTCATTTATTTTCTGTTTTCAGAGCTCCTGTTATGATAGCTTCCAGCTATGAAGACAGATTTCCTCAGTAACTCAAGTATGAACTGGTTATGGCAGAAAAGTAAAAAGGAATATTTTAGAAAAATATTTTAATGTGCCCCAAAAAGTATACATATTCTAGTAATAGAGAAATGTAAGAGAAAATTATCAGGTCATTACCAAATTAACATGGCTATGAATTTAGATATTTCTCTTAATAGGAGAGTGTAAAAATAATACATCTTAACATAAAATATAACATGAATGTAAAATAACAACAGTAGTAATAATTTAAGATTATTTTATTCTTCCATAAAACAAGAATTACCTAGAAATCATGTACTTCTGTAATTTCTAATAGTATAGTGATCTTTCTTAGTAGTCTTTCACTATTGGAAAAACTATGGAGTCAGTGCAACTGTCATTTGTTAGTCACACATTTAATTCACACTCTAACTTACATGAAGGCTATAATAGTCAAAGCAGTTTCTGAACGAGTTTCATCTTGTATAGGAGGGCTGGGTCAATTAAGCTTCTAAAATGATGAACATAACTGGTTAATAACAGGTCATTAGATCATTGGGAGGGAAACATCTTTGTTACATAAATAAGTTTATAAAAGCACAATGCTGAGTAATATATTTGGTTTGGTCCACAGATCACTGAAGGTCATAATTTTCAATTCAGGCAGTTTCCTCAGGTAAGTTTGCATGTCTGTTCTTTTCCAAGAAGTAAACATTTACATTAAATTAGAGTATGTTTTGGTTTACAATAACAAAAATAAAAGGCAAATTATTATTTCAAAAATTACTTAGAAAATTATGACCATTGCCAGTTTTAGTCAGAATCCTAGCAAGATATAGATGAGTAAGAAGAGAGTTTAATGAAAGGAATGTTTGAAAAGGTATGGACAAGGTTAAAGAAATCAACAGATGCTAGTAGTGTACCCCAGAACTAAAATAATTAGAAGTCATTAGTCATTATCACAACCAAATTTGAAGAGGTATCGGGGGGGGGGGTTATGTGTGTGTTGGGGGTGTGTGGGCGTGTAAAGCAATTCCAGGAATTGGAAGAGAGTTGTGCCTGCAGGTATGGTCAGAAGGAACCATGGACAGTGGCAAAGACTTGCAGACTGAGAGCTCTGTGAGTAAACACCCTAATCCCATTCTCCTGCCCTTCACATTTCTTTTCCCTGCTTCCTATTGGCTGAACTCAAGTGGCAACCAGAGAGCAAGGAGTCAAGTTAGCCAAAACAGTCAATCAAGGTCCTCCAGAGCAGGGTAGAGAAGAATGGAGGGTGGATCTGAAAGTAAATGGGAAATATCCAATATGTAACCATTTCCACCATTATAATCCAAGTTTGACTAGTTTTACACATTTTGTCAGTGGTTTTTCTTACCCCCATTGGGACCAAATCAAAGAAGCAATTTAACAGATATTTGGGGAATTCTATCCAGATTGCATGCAGCACTTTATTAAACTGTTAGAAAAACATAAAGAAGTATAAAATGTGTTCTTTTCTGAGCTCTTTATATGAATTGGACATTAAAATAAATACATGTGGAATAAATGCAAGATAATAAATAACAAATTATAGACTATAGAAAAGAATAAAATTCTTTTCTATAGTCTATAAAAAGAATAAAAATTTGGCTTCAGACAAGATAAAAGATCTGCTGTAAGGTTTTGGGTAAATTGCAGTTTTTGAAATTAATAAAGATAATGTAAGAAAAGGAAGTGGCAAAGCAAAGATGTTCTTTGGGAGTTATGGTAGTAACCTAACATCTTTAGAAACATCTAGTAACAATCTAAAGCTGTCTAGGCTATTTTGCCAGATTATCTGTTCCAAGAGCACAGAGGAAGTTAATGAGGAAGAAATTGTTTATTCTTTACACTCTCTTCACATGTACATTTCCACAAAGAGCAAAGATTGACATTATCATAACTGACTTTTTAACAATGCAAAGCAATCACATAAAAGCCAAACCCAACATCAATCAGTAGAGGCAGCCTCCCCAGATTAAAGATGAAATCATGCAAATTCCTATGAGTTTTTCAAGACTCCACTTAGACATGAACACTGTGACTGAGTATATCAGGCAAAGTCAAACACGCCTCTGAATTTAACCTCCAAAATGACTTAATGGGGTTACATTACAATTACACCTTGGTTCATATCCTTTATGAATTTTCCATAACAATACTTAAAATTGTATTTTTTTGTTTCCTAACCATATGTATGGGATCTAATGGCTTCATAACTTAGCAAGTCACCACCAAGCCTAGCCAATTTTAAAAAGGGAAAAGAAGTACCTTGTGGAGAGATGCTCAATAAAAACCTTTTTATTTGAAAAGTGATCATGAAACTGAGAAGAATATGTTTTGGAACTTCACTGAGAAAATAATCTAGAAAAATGAAGAATAGAATGGGTACACGTATGAGGAAACAATATTTTACACTTGAAATATCCACTGGGTCAAAATATGATCATTTGAAATGAAAAAAAAAAGAAAGAAAGAAAGAAAGAAAGAAAGAAAGAAAGAAAGAAAGAAAGAAAAAGAAAAGGTCAGAAATGAGAAGAAAGTAACATAACTGCAATCTCATCCTATTTTCCATTTGAATCAGTTATTTGTCCTGATTTCAAAACAGAATTATTCACATAAATCAAGTAAAAAGCCATGAACTTTCAAAGCAATTTGGAAAGAAATCAGAAGTATTCATTCATTCGTCAAACATTTATTCAGAGCCTGATCTGGGGCAGACATTATGCTATATTTCTCTCCCTGCCTATATACTCTAATCGGGTATGTTAACATATTATTAAAATTATATGCTGAAAAAGAAGCAAGGAGTTAACATCTCCTAACAGGCCAGACATATTGTACACAGAATCCTATTTAATCTTCACAATGATCTCATCAGCTAGGTACTATTCAACCAATATTACAAATGGGAAACTAAGGCCAGAGACATCCAATAAGTCACCAAGGTTACCCTGCTAATGAATGTTAGGATTTTAAAGGCTACCAAGATCTCTCTGACTCCAGAGTTCATTCTCTTTTCTCTATACAAGAGGTTTTTGCACTGTTATTTAAACCAACATGGAATCTTTCCTCAGATATAATACATTTCCATGGAAACCCTGTATAGAAAAAAATTGTTACTTTATTGTGAGGGAGAACAAATCTTGTTTCAACCATCACTAGGTTCATGGCAGGGGTCCTTAAAACAAAAGACAGATTAACAAGAAAAAAAGACTACAAATTTACCTAACATAAATTTTAGGTAACACTAGAACCTTCAGAAATCTAGGCCCACAGAACTAAGGAAACCTGTGTATTTTATGCTCAGGTTTGATGAGGACTGGACAGTTGTGGAGAAATATAATTGGAGGACAAATAACACAATGGTAACAAACTGAGAGGAAGTTAAAAAGGCCTGTTTGTTCAGATTCTTCTCCATGTGTTCAGAGAGATAAGGAATTCCTTTCTTCTGGTATCTGAAAGGCACCTAATGAGTGAGGGTCTCTTCAGAGAAATGTCAGAGTATTCTTTGTGGCCTCCTTCAGGGTGGGGGGAAGGAGAGAGAAGTTTAGAGAGACCTTCCTACTTTTACTGTTTACTCAAATGACAAGCAGCCATACTCTGAGGTAGTACTTCCCAAATCTCCTATTTCCAAATTCCTACTGGATATTAGTCTGGACAGCCAAAAGGTCTGCCTAATCAAAGCTCTTACCCATTAATCGACCTACCAAATACACACACATCGCATGAGACACCAGAGTCACCTCTGCAGAAGTCAGTCCTCCTTAAAGTGTGTGTAAAATGCAAAACCACTGTCAGACTTTTTGCAAGGCAAGTAGAGTGTGTCAGAACACAAAACTAGGAGTGACGGTTCTGTACGGTAGAGCCACAGGCAAGTTAAGAAGGTGAAGGGAATACTTGGGAAAGAATACAGGCACAAGCATCTGAAAACATGGCTAAATATTAAGACCAATTTCTGTGGCTAGCAAATACCAGAAAGTGGAAGATAGTGCCAATAAGGAGTAAGACTGTAAAAATGTAAGAGGCTTCTTTAGGCATGAAGCATATGGGTATACTACATAGTCAATTTTATTTTTTTTATTTTAAACCAAGAACATGTATTGGTACATTCTACATACATTGATCACATTCATTACATTTATTCTGTACCTATACATGGTGCATCTTGGTTCTCCCCCCTCCCCCCCCCCTTCCCTCTCCTCCCTCCCTCCCTATTTACAGCAGGTTCATTCATCATTTTCCATATTTTCCCTTTCCCCTCTCTTTCCCCTGATGCCTTTCTACTTTTCCCCTTCTTTCTTTCTAGTGCTCCTCTCCTCTGCACACCATCCTCCTTTTATATAATATCTATTACACCTCTTTGTCCTTATACATAGTCAACTTTAAATTTCAGAAAACAATAGATAGATTGCAAAATATTAAGATAAAAATATTGATCTGTCCTACAGAGACCAAACTTTTCTTTTAAAGAAAAACCAGGGCTGGGGATTTAGCTCAGTGGTTAGAGTGCTTGCCTTGAAAGTGCAAGGCCCTGAGTTCAATCCCCAGCAAACAAACAAAAAAAACGCCAAATGCTAAGCTTTTCTAATGCCAAGAGTTATTGTTATGTAAATTTCTTTTCATGATTCTGTTAACTGAGCTTTTTCTCAGTGAAAAAGAAGTTTGTATTTTTAAAAATGGAAATTACACCAATTTTAAAATATGCAACGACACTCAACAAAACTGCAAAATGTTTTCCTATAATTAACACTTTCCAGTGACCCTGTTTTCTATGTTGTCAGTAGCCATTGTTCACACATATTATATTGCCTTTTTTCTTCTTTCTTTCTTTTTGCCATTCAGCAATATCCAGTAATTCAGTAATTTTGTCTTTCAGTAATAGTAAATATCCAGTCATTAGTTAAAATGTGTACAGAAAGCAAACAGAAGTCTACATGCAAGATGAAAAGGCATTTAACACTTTTAGAAATTCCTCCCAAACTGAAATGTCAGGATGAGATTTAAAAAAAAAAGGGGGGGGGGGACTGGGGATTTAGCTCAGTGGTTAGAGTGCTCGCCTAGCAAGTGCAAGGCTCTGAGTTCGATCCCCAATACAAAAAAAAAATCCTGGCTGATTTGATCCAGTACTACTCCTGTAATCTAAACTTGGTATTAGAACAAACTTTGCAAATCCATGACCTCTAAAACTAAAGCATTTTCCTGTGCTCAACAGCATCAGTTAGCATCTTTAGCTGGCCTTCTGTTGGCCATAAGGATATTCATTGGGTCGGGAGCCCCAGAACCCCTTCCTGCTAGAACTGGAACTCGTGATAATCTTGCTGGAACTACTGGTAGAGTTCTGCTTTGTTGAGTCAGCAGGCTTAAACCATGAATGCCAGATCGTTTGACTGTACTCACTGCCAAGACTGTCCTACTGCTGTGCTGATAAAAAAAAAGAAAAGAAAAAAAACGACAGAGCCTACCTCCTACTCCCACCCTCTCCTAACTTCCAATCACTCCATCTAGCTTCCTTCTCTCCATCACAGCAAAGGTCAAGAAATCAGACAACTTTGGTTACTGAGCACTCTTATCCTTGCTAAAATAGTGAAAATTTCAGTGATTTTGTTTTATGTTAATGATATTAGCATCCAAATGAGCCAAAGGTTCCAGGGCAGGCAGGGCTAAAAGCAAAAATAGAAAAGTTGCTTGTGTTCTTCAAGATCACCACTGTGTCTCAAATATTCAGCCCTTCAAACTCTACTACTCAGAGTATTTTGGGAATGTTAATAACTTTATTATTAATGGCTAAATACTATTGATATACTTTTTCCCTGATACAGTTAATTTTTTATTTTTATTAGTACATGTTGGAAATAGATAATGATTACATTCACCATGGGGAGTTGGAACATGCATATAACACATCTTAATCCTTTTTTATCCCCTTCCCCTCCACTCTGACATATATTTTTAAATTGTACTGCAATTCATCTACAGTTAAACACACCATTTTAAAGTGTACAATTAAAGCTTTTTTGTGTGTATTCACGAAATTGTATAATCATCACTATGTATCTGTGAAAGTTCACAACTCGAATGTTTATATGCCAGGGACTGACTGCACTAATTCCAGAACATTTTTTGGCTCCAAAAACATACCTGTATTACCAATCAGTAGTTATCATCAGCTCTTAAACATTTAACACAACATGATCTTTGTATTTAACTTCTTTAGAGTGGCATAATGTTTTCATGGATCATTCGTGTTATAGTATGCAACAGTACTTCGTTTTCATGGCCAAATAATATTCCGCTGCCTGGATATACCACTTTATTTATCTATTCATCAACTGATAGCTTTTTAGGTTGTTTGTACGTTTTGTCTATCATGAATAATGATGATATGAACATTTGCTTTCAAACTTTTCTGAGAATACATGTTTTTAATTCTCTTAGGCGTATACTTAGGAAAGGAATTTCTAGGACTATTTGGTTTGTAACTCTCGGTTTAAATTTTTTGAGAAACCATCAAACTGTTTTCCAAAGTGATAAATTAGTTGACTAACAACCAGGTTGAATGGTGGTTCATACAAAATGAAACTGAGATGACAAAGGTGGTAGAAAAGATAGGAGCCTGTGTCACTGACCATGAAACTATCATACTGGCCCTTGGGCGGTGTATCATCAGCCTTCTTTTGTATTAGCAAGAAAAAAGTAGCCTTATTTGGGTTATCTGAGTAAATACTGAAAAGACATCTATCTTATGAAGCCAGAGCTAATATCCATTAATACAATATCACAAGTAATATTTCAAATCTATTAGTCTTTCCCAAATGGACAGATGGCGACTTATCAAGGT
The DNA here is from genome assembly GCA_004026905.1 of Hystrix cristata. Lineage (NCBI taxonomy): Eukaryota > Metazoa > Chordata > Mammalia > Rodentia > Hystricidae > Hystrix > Hystrix cristata. The sequence goes on along the minus strand of PVJO010001257.1, from coordinate 171,270 downwards.
AACTATATACTGGAAAGTCATGATATATTATTTCTCTTTTGAAAATTACACTTTTCCCAACTCTACCAACAGAAAAGATCCAATGTAATGGCCAACCTAGTAAGAATGAGCATGGTAGCACCTATTAAAATGAATAAGGGAATCTTGGGAAAATGGCCAGTACCAGATCTGAGTGAAGATATATACAGAATATAGAGAAATACAAATTAAAACAATAGTGATATTATATCTTACTCCAGAAAGAATGGCTATCATCAAGAAATCAAATAATAACAAATGCTGGCAACACTGCATAGAAAAAGGAAGTCTTATACATTGTTGATGGGAATATAAACTAGCACAGATATTATCTAAATCAGTATTGAGATTCCTCAAAAAACTAAAACTAGAGATTCCACGTGACCCAGTTACCGCCTTTCTAGGAATATTCCCAAAGGAGTTAAAGACATATTACAGTGATGCATGCATACCCTCACTTATAGCTAAATCTTGGAAGTGGCTTATACGTCCCCCAACGATGAATGTTTAATGAAAATATGGTATTTATACACAATGGAGTACTACTCTACCATAAAGAAGAAAAGACTTGAGTCATATGTAGGAAAATAAATGCACCACAAGACCATAATGTAAAGTGAAATAAATCAGACACATAAGCTTAAATATCCCATGATTTCTCTTATATGAGAAACCCAAAATACAAATAAAGAGCAAAATAAAAGATAGATAACATGAAATAGAGAGATAGATCTTTTGCAAATGGGAAGGGGACCAGGAGATGAAGGGAAGAGCCAAGGAGGAAAGAGGAAAGGGATAAAAAAAAAAGAATTAAGATGTATTACATACATGTACCAACTCCCCACAAGAAACTCCATTTGGTCTTAGCCAAAAAGCTGAGAAGCGATTCCCACAAGAAACTCAATCATCATGTACTACAAACATGTACCAATAAAAAATAAGGAATAAAAAAAGAAAAATATACAAAATGTACCTATTTCCTTGTGCCAGAAAATAAGGAATTTATCAAAGATTAGCGGGGCTTAAAGTACATAGAAGCCAAATTGAATAGTCTCTTCATGGCCAAAACTGGGATAATTTAAGCATTGAAAGAATGACTCCAGTTATTAAAACAGATATATAAAAATCAAATCCCTCATACTGATGCTAGAAAAAAATCATCTCACTATCATTAGAGGTGGTTAGAACACAACTTACTACCATGAAAAAATAGATAAATAAAGGAACAGATAATATTTATCCTATCTTTTTTGTTTGCATCTTGTTTTTCTGGTAGCCAAATAGCTGATAAAGATTTCTTCTTTATAGAAGAATTTCAATGCATAAAAACAAAAGGAATAATAAGATTAGAAAATCATCACTTTCCAATCCCACATGAAACAAGAGATCCAGACACTGATCATCAATAAAAAAAAAAACTATTTGATGAAATATGGACGGAGAATGTATAATGGATGAATCAGGGTGACCACAAATGAACATACCAGTCAGTCTTGATATCAAAAAAATGAAATCACTGTCCAGTATGAACATCCTGACATAAAACAATAGGATAAGCAATACCTATGAAATACTGCTAGTCCCCAAAATTTAGTCAAGTCAGCTCCCTCAAAGATCATATAAAATAAACCACGAAGAATCAAGCAGCCAAAAACAGAATGTGGAAAATTTTTTTCAAAACATAACTCAGTCTTTTAACAATGACATAAAAATGTAAAATATATAAATGGAATTTTAAAAATAGAAAACTAAAAGAATGGGGTATATATTAAAAATAGAGAAGGAATCTACATAAGAATAATAAATTATAAGAGATTTAGCAACTAAATTTGTTTGGCTCCTGATTCAAGCACATGAGAAAATTAGGGAAATATTAATATGTTCTGGATGTATCTCGGTACAATGGCTAGACCTCTTGGAAAGTATAAAGACAATAAGTACAACTAGGAGATAAAAGAGTGAAGAAAGATTCATAACTTGCAAGAAGAAAGGCACCGAGGATGAATCTCTAAGCAGTGTTCTCCCCAAACAAAGCAAGAAAGCCTTAGAAAACTTACACATATTCATACAGGAAAGACTCCTTATTGCCTATAGAGATGGGCACATTCCTAAGCATGCTCAATTTGAGGTCACGTATAACATGTTTTAAAAAATGGTAGATGCAAATGGTCCTGGAAGATTATTTATTATAATAAAAAAAGAATGAGTCAGAATGACTTGCTCACTTTGGCTTGTTCCTTGTTTCTCTGAAGGGCTCTCGCTGAAACAACAACTTTGAAGACAGGTTAACATTCTTAAGAGGCAGTAGCTTTTCCCCTGAAAATACAAGAGCTTGCCCCTAAAAATATCTCCTTACTGGCTAACACAGTCATAAGGTGATATTAAGAAATCACTGTTAATTGTACATCAAATAGTTGTGTTGGTTATTTTAAAAATGTTAACAACCCATTCTAAAATATTTGTGAATGAAATGATACTTTCTCTAGGATTAACTTTAAAATACACTTGTTAAAGCAAGAAGGGAATCCAGGATACTAGATTGGAAAATGTTGAGGAGTAAACCTTTTTTTTTTTTTTTTTTTTTTTTTTGTGGTGCCGGGGATCGAACTCAGGCCCTTGTGCTTGCAAGACAAGCACTCTAATCACTGAGCTAAATCCCCAGCCCCTGGAAAATGTTGATAGTTGTTGAAGTTGAGTAAAAAATACATGAGATTCATAATAGCATTTTCCTTTTCTTGTGTGTGTTTGATATGTTTCATCATAAAGAATTAGAAAAGGAGGAAGAAGAGAGGAGAAGATGAAGATAATGATACTGCGTCTTTGTCCTCTTCCTCTTTCTACTCCATGATGCTAAGTAATGTTTCCATGGATCATTCGTGTTGTAGTATGCAACAGTACTTCATTTTCATGGCCAAATAATATTCTACTGCATGGATATACCACTTTATTTATCTATTCATCAACTGATAGCTTTTTAGGTTGTTTGTACGTTTTGTCTATCATGAATAATGATGATATGAACATTTGCTTTCAAACTTTTCTGAGAATACATGTTTTTAATTCTCTTAGGCATATACTTAGGAAAGGAATTTCTAGGACTATTTGGTTTGTAACTCTGAACAGATGTTTGTTCTGAGTTTTAAGGTTGCTGATGAAGTTTTTATTATGAATTCCCAAACTTTACTACAAATGAGCAAACATCAATTTGTAATAGGGTCTATAAGCCTGATATTTCATGGCAAATTAGTCATTTTTATTAATATAGTGATAATCATACCACTACATAGTGATAATATATTCTTTCCTATAGGCAATGATAGGCTATTCTTTCCAACAAAAGAATATAGTATCAGTCATTGAATTTATTTTTTTTTAATTCATTTGCCCACAGACAATATTTTGCATTTCTTTTGGTTCTAAATTTGGGGACAAATAAGTATCATATTGTTTAAAATTGACTAGAAAATTAAAATGAAGCAATTTCTATATTTTATTATTTACCTGTTTTATGAAATTCAGAGAAGCATAAGCACAAAATAATTTGTTTCTTTAATCAACAACATTTTAAGCAGATTCCAGACTCTGTAAGGTATACTTGCTTTTTTCTTTGCTTCTTCTCCCTCCTTCCCCCGGTACTGGTTGAACCACTAGCTAAAGAGTCTAAATGTGAAGAGTGATGCAGCCTGTTTACCTAGTTCTCTTTTCCTTTCTTCTTCAGAGTACAGGTCCAGTGTACCTGTACCTAGGAGTGGGAAAGTGCAGTTAACTAGATGAGGAGATGTTCTTTGTCTACATTAGTCTTCATTTCAGTAATGGTCACCCTCTGTACCAAGTATCCAAAACATTAGATCTCACATGGGGTGTATGTGAGTCCACTGGTAACTGTGAAGAACTTCTTCATTACACAGTTCCCTAAACTATGGGCTGGGGATTTAGCTTAAGTGGTAGAGTGCTTGCCTAGGAAGTACAAGGCCTTGAGTTCAATCCCCAGTACCCCCCCCACGCACAAAATCCCCCAAAACTAAGAAACCTGGCTCAAGTTCAGCCCTTTTTTACCTCTCCCCTACTCACAAAGTTCTTCCATCTGTGGAGCACCCATGGTCTCCAACTATTGCAGTCTCATTTTCAGGCAAGAAATGATCCTAAGTGCTCTCCTCAATAGATGGCTCAAATTTAACCCTATTCCATTCTTTTCACTGGACCATGGAAACTCATATTATTGTCCTGTTGGAAGACTAACTGGCAGCATGAGCACCAATTCTTTACTCATCCTGTATCTATGTCTCTTTTTTTTTTTTTTTTTTTTGGTGCTGGGGATTGAACTCAGGGTTTTCTACTGTATCTATGTCTTTTAACATGCTTTTGTAGATTCTTTCACTAAAAAGGTAGAGTTTATTTCTGAGCCTGGATTTGCCATGAAGATTTCTGTATCTCAAGATGATTTTGTTTTCTTTACTGAATGCTATTTCTGGTTTAGGGAACTTCTTTAACTGGTGAGTTATTAACAAACGTGACAAAAGCAGGAACTTGGAAAGTGATGCAATAGGGCTTGTATGCCCTTGTTCATTGCTGTCATCAGAGAAGGCCACAGTATTGTTGACCCACTGCTAACAGTTAGAATCAAGGCTATTCTTGGTGAAGCAATGCTACATCACTCAAGAGTCGTTAACTCCCAGAAAAGTGAGTAAACCTGGCCCAGATCATCTGAGACTCTCAACTTTTGAGTGAAATGCATGTTTGTTTTAGCCACTGAAATTTCCTGGTTGTTTGTTTTTGTATATTATTGTGGCAATAGACAACTTGTGTACCTGGTCCGATGGTGTTCATACAAGAAGATCTATTACTTTTCTTTTTTCTGTCCAGTTATCTTTCTAATCATTTTTCTAGGTCCAGATAAGCACAGGAAAAGATCATTACACCCACTACCTAAGCAGACTGTCAAGAATTGTGAAAAGTCTAAGACTTTGCCTAAAGCATAACAGGTAGTATATGCTTACAGGTGAACAAGTTAGCCTGACATAGTTTCAAGGATGCTGCTAGGAAAGCCAAGACTTTTGGGTCAGAGAATAATTTATTACTTCCAGAAAGATGAATAGCCAGAGTATTAGTAATTTTATGGTGGTTCCCCAAGCTCCAAGTCCCACGGGAGTTATAAAAAGGACAGGTGACATCAGCACATTAAATAAGTTGCATTTCAAGAGAAAAACTTTAAGCTCATGGAAGCTGAATATTTTAAGATGGTACTTAATCTTTGTTCCAGAGACAGATATTTTTCTTATACTAGACAGCAAGAATCCATGCCTTTGGTTCTGGAGGTATATCAGCACATTTTCTGTTGCTATAACAAAATACCTAAGTCTGGGTATCTATAAAGAAATACAGATTTTTATTTAGCTCACAATTTTGGAAGGTGAAAGTGCAAACAGTACAGTTCTGGTTCTGGCAAGGGTCTCTCCCTTCTTTCTGCATGGCATCTTAGTAGAAGCATATGCAAGAGGCAGAGATCACATGACAAGACAGAAAGAGGAAAAGGATAGGTCACTCTTCCTCTTTTTTAGTATCCTCTCCCAAGAATTAAGTAGGGTCCCACAAGAACTGCTTAATCCTTTCCAAGGTTGATGTCCCAGATGATCGCCCAATAGCCTCTACCTCTTTAACATCCTACCGCTTCTTAACATTGCAAAAATAGGGACCAGCTTCCAACACATAAATTCATAGGGGACAAACCACTTCTAAACTGTAACAGGTAATATATGTTACCTCTAATTTTCAAGGCTGTTTGCTATTCTTGAAAAGACTGGAACAAAAGGTAGTCCACAATTCACTTATTAGACATGGCTGTAGGTGAGAGTACCTATGAAGAATTTTCTTTTAACACAGATTTCTATCAGGAAACAGAAGACAGGTTTTGTTTTGTTTTGGTTTTTTCTCAGCAGTTCCCAATGTTTAGAAAACATTCTTTGAGTCCTTCCTGTCTCCTTCCACTTCGGCTAGGCTAACAATTCCCAGCATGTCTCATTCTCTTGACTGTCAGAGTTCTTATGTAAACTAAAAGGATGGTGGTTACAGTAATTATAGAAATAGTTTTGTGGCCTATAACAATTCCAGGCCCGATTCCTATGTAACAAGAAAAGTCCCTGCATTATTACAAATGGTCTATATTGTCCAATGATATATGGATGATCAGACTTTCCTAAAAACTAACGTAAGCAAGAAGCTGAAATTTGCTACAAACTCAGAGATACCCAAATTTCTATGTGCAGTGCAGATATATACTACTGCAACGTAGCAACTAGATGCCCTACGAACAAGACTTGCAGCAATTTTCACTCGAGTTATTTTCAGAATATACCACAGTCCACACAACAGGCAACCTATGACACAACGAAGACTTAGGACTGGATGTAGCAAATGATAGATAAATATTTCCTTGGTACATGACACCACAAAGTTAAGATGCGAGCTACAGAAATCTGTGATTCTGCAATCAATTAGTCCTCTACTGTAAACCATAAGGGATTATTACTGAAATATAAATAAAGGAGTCCTTCATAACAATGGGAAAACATTGTGCTGCTGTTGTGGTTGTGAAGGTACATTACTCAGATCTCCCTTTAAGGAAACAACTACAGAAGGGGAGTTTGGAAGATAGCTATAATACCTTCGGATTTATTGCAGAGCTCAGGCCAAAACTGTGTTCTCCAGGTCAGCTTCTAACTAGTGACTAATCGTGGCATGTGTACTAAATCTTGGCCGTGCCTGTGCAAAACAGGACTGCTCTGACAGGCACTCGTTGCTTTGGTACTCCACATGGGCCTGGCTAAGACTTTCTCGGAGCTACACTGCAGTGAGAGACTTCTATACGATCACACATTTTTTCCTTCTCTTCTTTTGCATATGTCAAATTTGCATTGAGATCTGGAGGTATGCTCTTATGTATCTCTGGTCACTTTTATCCTTTATAGGTATTTACCCCAACAAATGACTCTGTACCTATCTAACTTGTCATTTACTTCCACGGGGACCTAAACTGACTCAGTAACCCAACAAAAAGGTGCAAAATATTTGAACAGGCAATTTATAAGAAAGATGCCCACATTAGGTATGTGTACAAACACACACACAACACACAACACACACACAAACACACACACACTCACATACTACACATGCGTAAATAAAAATATGAAAAGTGGATTGGAAAAAATCTACCTCAAATTCATGTAACTGAAGACCTACTGGAAGAAAATAAATTGAATTAGATCTCAGAAAAGCCCCTTTTAAAACAAGTGGAAATATTTACAGACCAAGGAAAATACCATAAATATCAGTGTTCTCAGCAATTCTAATGATCAACGTTTGCTGAGCTCTTACTACATGCTGGGCATTGGGCTAAAAATTTTCATGAACTAACTCATTAACAATCCTGTGAGGAAGGTAGTACTGTTACTATCTCCATTTTAGAGATGAAGACATTGAAGGACAGACAGATTAAGTAATATGACTGAGTTGTGTGTAACTAATTCACTCAAGTTCTGTTTAAAAGGCTGCTTACATACACAGTTTAGAGACAATGGCAAGTGCATTTTGAAATATGATGGGAAATGAGAATAAAATACAGCACTCAGCCACACTTTAGTTTTGTGACCTTGGACACATTTTTTTTAACCTTTCTGGACATAGTTTTCCTATCTGGAATTTAAAGATGGCACTTTAATATTTCTAGTTATACTTTGGAAATTATGTTTAAAACTCTAGCATTCTATATAAATGAGATACAGTTTAGAAAACCCAAAATTTGAAGGCATGTAGTAAATAAAACCCAGTACAGTTGAAATTTTATTTTAGCTAATTATTTTCATTCTTCCTCAGTTATTATTTATACATCCATGTGTATATTTCTGAAGATCTGTAAATAGGCATGTATTTTTCCAGAGATGACAATAAATAACAAAATTTACTGCTTTCCATGGTCATTCTCTTGGGAGGAGAACAGTAACAATGAATCAATGTACTAAGATTCTTTTAGAAAAAGGTATCATCATCATGAAGTGTAAGATGTCCTAGTGATGATTTCTGTGTAGAACATAAAGGGAAGGACAAAAGGGAATGTTTTCATTGATTCTGACAAATGTATTTGCTGTTTTTAAAATTTGAACTGAGGGATACACATTTCTGGGACAAGACAGGAAGTTGATTTTCTCCTGTATTTTATGTCAGGGTAAAGAAAGAAATTTATGGGTGATCCTTAGTTCTGTAATCATGGCTAGAAAATGGAGTGGTGGTACAGATATTGCATTTCTCTTTCTCTGTCTCTGTCTGTCTCTCTGTCTCTGTCTCCATTTCCACCTCTTCTCTGTCTCTATCTCTCTCTGGCCTCTCTGGCGATGTTTTCATTTGTCAAAAGAATTCATTTGTCTCTTGAATTCTGTAAACATTCTTAGGACAGGCCAATGTTCATTTCTAGAAGTATATTGTTTTGAAATAATAATAATGTCAGAGACATATCAATTCAAACATACTATGTATCCATATTGTAAACAATATGGATACATTGACTTTTTGCATTTACTATCATCTAATTTTCTTATATTTTCATTTGGGCAACAATTAAGTAAACTTTAAGCCCACTGAAGATAGACTTTCTAATTTCTTTGGAAAGGAAAAGGGGTTGACTAAGATGAATATGTCAAAAAATTGTAATAGCCTTCAATACTGTATGTTACCAGTATTTAAATAGTAATGATTAAATTAGTAACTAGTTCCACTTATAAGAAGCAAGACCAAATTTTCTCTTGCCACACTAAAAGTGAGGCTGACCTAGTTGCCCAAACTAAAACTGAAGTAAAAATGGTAGTTGGCTCAGTGGGGATTTTCTCTCTGTGCTGAAACATTCAGAGATTCCCACACCAGTGTTCAGTTTATAAAGCATGCCGATAAAGCTTGGCGTGAAACTGGATTTCTCTTGCCCTCCTTGAAATAGGTTGAAAAGGAAAATAGACAATGTTTACCTCACCCTATTGTAGCAACAGTAGTTAAGTAATTAAGCCTCTGACATCTTTGCCATGATAATATTTCTCAGGAGCTATTCATACTTTACATCAGTGGTAACCAACAGAATCACTTACTATTTCCTAAGTAGAAGCTGAAGGGTCATTTACAAGACTGTTTTAGTTTGATCCCTGTCTTTCCACTGCTCTACTAGACTAGAAGGGCAGTATCTGAAAACCAGACTTGACAGGAAATATTTGTCTACTAGACCAGGCAGGTGTAAGTATAATTTATCTAGTAGACAAGGAGAACAAGTATCTACCAGACCAGGAAGGAAAGATCTGCCATCAAGATCAGGAAAGCAATACCTGTCTGCTAGGCCAAAAGTACAGTACCTGTCCAACAGAATCAAAGGTCAACATCTGTCCACCAACCAGGACAGTGGCCCCTATATCTTAGAAAGAGGAGAATAACATTTTTCAGAACCCAAAACAAAGTCATTAAGAAAACTTATTTGGATTCTGTATTTATCTATTACTTTAAAAATCATTAAGGGAAATGCTGATGTTTGAATAATTTCGTGTTTTGCTATGAAAGTATAAATACTAGGAAATAAAATCTTGACTATAAAGTAAGGTGTTATAAGCAATCAATCACAGAAACAGATTATCTATCAGTAGTTACAGTTCTATAGAACTTAGTTTCAGATGATAAATATATTCCAAGTACAGTATTTATTTAACTTAATATTTTAAGGAAAGATATAGGATAAACATGTGTTATATAGGTTGGCTTTATTAAAAGCCCTAATGGTGATTTTTGTTTCTGGAGAACAACATAAATGAGGTAACACACTTTACAATGTCAAATCTAAAACAGATATAATTTCACCTTCATTCAAAAACATGATTATATAGTAAATAAGTCAAGAAGTATTCATATTAATGTGCATAAAATATAACAGTGTCAACTGGGTGCACACCTGTAATCCCAACTACTTGGGAGGGTAAGGCACAGGAGAATCAAAAGCTCAAGTCTAGTTTTGGCAACTTAGCAAGACATTGTCTCAAAATTAAATAAAAAGTGCTCAGAATGAAGCTCGGTGGTAGAGTGGTTGCCTAGCATGCATGAAGCCCTGGGTTCCATCTCCAGTACTAGAATAAAATACATAAAATATATGTAGTAGTATTAATATAATGCATATCTAAGTCTTCCTATTAATCTGATTCAAACTATAAAATAGATATTTTGGTGGAAGAAAAGATACATGCTATATATTCCATAAGAGTTATACATTTTAATAATTGAGAAAACACAGAAATGGCTCTTTACTTGTTTGTACAGTTATTCGTATTCTCCATACTATTGCTCAGAGATTTAAACTGGTTTAGGTTCACAGCACATATCTTGAGACACTAAAATACAAATCAAAGTAGAAAATTAAAATCGAGCAGAAAGTGAGAAATATAAAAACCAAGAGGAATGTCAGAGGATTACTTCAGTTGCATAGATTAGTGTTTTTCAGCCCTTATCTCTATACGTTTTTGTCATACCAAATATTCTGCAGTGTTTTTACTATGCTATTAAATTAATAAATATCTATATGTAACTTTAAAAACAAAATTGCTTACTACAAAGTAAAACTATAACAAAAATATAAAATACTTTAGCAAGATTTCACTAGAAGATACAAAGAAGTAATTAGATATTTGAATCTAAATGTTGACTCTTCATGAATGTGACAATTACAAAAACAGACTAATACATGTGAGTTATATTGGTAACTCAAATAAAACAAGTAAAATTCCCAAAAAAAGGGTCAAATTTTCCTTGGCTTTCCCTTTGTTATATTTGTGTAAAATTCTTACAACTAGACAAAAATTTGTCTTAGTGATATTCGGGACCTGAGTAAGGTCTCCCAAAATGGTCTTCAATAATTCCTCTTGTTCCCATACAGACAAGCTGCTTCTCATATGAAGAGGTGGAAGTTATATGACCTCACTTAAAGTCTGGAACTGCCTTGAATCTGGCTTTGACTTAGCCAGATGGAAAAGAAGGAAAATGAAACTCATGGAAAGTCACACTGTGGGTCTCCAGCAGCTACAGAGATAGCATGGTAGGCTGAGACCACATAGTAATGTGTCTTTTATGAGTTACTAATGGGTTCATTAAAACTGAAGAGCAATTTCACAGCTAGAGCCAAAGCACATGTTCCCACATTACTCTCCCAGCCTCCCTCACAGTTAGTTTGGGGCCTTGTGACATTCATTGTTCTAGCCAATGAAAGAAGGTTGAACTGATGTAAGTCACTTTTAAGCCTGGTTCTCGACAGCATCCTACGTAAGCTTCCAACTCACTCTGCACCTGCCTAGGGCTGGAGAATGTGTATTCCAGATGGCAAAGTTCCAAGAATTAAGAGGGCTGTATCAGACTGTGACATGTATGAAAGTAAACTTGTATGAAGTCACTGAGATATAAGTTGTATAAGTCAGAATTCTGCCAGGAAATAAATTGCCCCAGGTGAATCAAATGAAGAGATTTTAATGAAGGACTACCTTCACAGCTATGGGCAGGATAAGTGTAGAAACACGGGAGACAGGAAACCGTCACCACCTTTAGGCCTGAAGAGGCAAAGGGACGGAATAGTTACAGAGCTCTGATAGTGAAGCAAAGAAGAAAAGTTGGCCAGCAGGAGCCCTAGTCAAGAAGGGACCAGTTGCTGATATCCCCAAAGTACGGGGGAGAGGTGGAAAGAAATGCCCTGATGTGCTGCTTCTTCCATCTTCCATCTCCTAAGAGGGGATCCCCAGTGGTAACCCCAGTCAGTGTGCAGCCTGGAAGAAGCCAAGTGGTGCAGAGCATAGAGCCATCCTCCTGGGGCACAAAGCAGTTCAGGGAAGGGAGGAGAGTACTCCACAAGGCACAGAGAACAAGGAGCTCAGTTTTGTCTGTTGTGGCATCTAGCTTTACTTACTCGAATACAAAATCATAGAAGGAAGGATCTGAGGGAATTTTTTTTTTACTTTTACGTGTGTGTGCATGTGTGTGTGCATGCATGCACGTGTGTGTGTATTGCTGTGAGTTAAGCCCAGGGTTTCATACATGCTAGGCAAATATTCTGCCACTGAGCTACCCCAGCCCTAAAATAAGATTGAAATATAGTTCACATTACACAAAAATTCATCTTTTTGAACTGTACAATTCAGTGTTTTTTAGTATTTGCACACAGTTGTACAATCACGATTCTATATTTGTCACCTTACCCCATTACCTACTAATCACATATCCATGAAGCAGTCACTCGTCATCCTTTTTCCCTCCATAGCCATTGGCAACCATCAATCTACAGTGTGTTGCAGCAGATTTATCTATTCTGGATGTTTCATATAAATAGAACCACACAACTACCCTATTGTATCTGGCTTCTTTCAATTTAGCACACGTCTTAGGTACTTTCCTGTCACTGGGACAAAATACCCCAGTGACAGGAAAAAGAGGTTTAGTTTGGTTCATGGTTTCAGTCCATGACTGGCTGGCTCCAAGGCAGAAACAGGGTGGCAGAGAAAAAGTTTCTCAACCCATGACAGATAGGAAGCAGAGACAGAAGAGAGAAACCCGGGACAAGAAAACACTATTCTGGGTCACCCCATCAAATGACCCCTCTCCAACCAGGCCCAACCTTGTAACAGAGCACTTGAATGGATTAGTCCACTGATGAATATAGCACCCTCATGTGTAATACTTCCAAAACCATAAGAATTTTAGGGGACATTTTAGATCTAAACCATTACAGCATATTTTCAAAGTTCATATATGTCATAGCAAGTATCAGTATACCATTCTTCTATTGCCAATTAATATTTTATTATATATGATATATATTTCTTCTTTTGGGGGGAGTTACCAGTACATGTTTGCAATTCTAGCAGTTTACAATCATCTTGGGGGGTAGCTACATGTACAAATTACAGCTTTTTTTTTTTTGTAATTCCATTCCCCTTCCCTCCCCTTCCACCCTCCTCCTTTGATTCCCCCATCACCTTTCACATATTTGTTGATATTATTTGTCTTAGCTCACGTTACAACATATGTTTACATTGACTGGAGTTATTAGGATCCTGCATATGGCACATTTTTATTCCTGTCACTTCCCTTTTCCCCTCATCTTTGTGTCTTTGGACCATTTCCCTATTGGATGAGATCTGTTCCCTTGTCCATTTCTACCCATCCTTTATCATTTTCTTTGCTTGTGTTTTGCATCACTCAAATGAGTTATACCATACAGTATTTAAGCTTGTGTGTCTGATTTATTACACTCTATATTACATTTTCCTGGTGTATCCATTTTCCTACAAATGCCTCAAATTTGTCATTCTTTATAGCAGAGTAGTATTCCATTATATATAGACACCACATTTTGTTTATCCAATTATTTGCTGATGGGTATGCTGGCTGCTTCCAGGATTTAGGTATTATGGAATGTGCTGCTGTAAACATTGGTGTGTATGTATCACTGTAGTATGATGACTTAAATTCTTTGGGGAGTATACCTAGCAGAGAAATAGCTGGGTCATTTGGAATTTCTAATTTCAGTTCTTTGAGAAATCTCCATACTGATTTCCATAATGGTTGTACTAGTTTGCATTCCCACCAAAAATGCAAATGAGTTTCTTTTTCACCACAGCTATGCCAGCATTTGTTATTGTTTGATTTCCTAATGACTGCCATTCTTCTGAAGTAAGATGGAATCTTAGTGCTGTTTTATTTTGTATTTCTCTAATGGCCAGAGATGCTGAGCATTTTTTCATATATTTCCTAACCAACTGTGTTTCTTCCTCTGTGAAGTGTCTGTTCATTTCTCTAGCCCATTTCTTGACTAGGTCTTTAATTTTAGGTGTTTTTTTTTTTTCTGCATTCTTTATATATTCTAGATACTAGCTCTCTGTCTGAGGAGTAGATGGCAAAAACGTTTTCCCATTCTGTAGGTTCTCTTTTCACTCTGCTGATTAATTCTTTTCCTACACAGAATGTTTTTAGTCTGATATAATCTCACTTGTTGAGTCTTGCTGCTATTTCATGTGCAATTGAGGTTCTGTTTAGAAAATTCTTTCCTACCCCATGTCTTCAAGTGTTTTACTATTTTATCTTCCAGAAGGTTTAATGTTTGTTTTAATATTTATATCTTTGATCCACTTTGATTTTAATTTAGCACATGGCAAGAGATAAGGATCTAGTTTCATTCTTATACAAACAGATAACCAGTTTTCCCAACACCACTGTTGAATAGGCTATCTTTCCTCCAATGCATGCTTTTGGACCCTTTGTCAAAGATCAAATAGTTGAATATGTCTGGGGAAGTTTCTGTGTTCCCTATTCTATTCCATTGACCTATGTGTCTGTTTTTGTTCCAGTACAACGCCATTTTTATAACTATGGTTTTGCAGTATAGCTTGAAGTCTGGTATTGCTATGCAACCTGTTTCACTTTTATTGCCCCAAATTACTTTTGCTATTCGGGGTCTCTTCTGCTTCCATATGAATTATAGGATTGTTTTTTCTAGATCTGTAAAGTGTGCTGTTGGTATTTTGATTGGGGTTGTGTTGAATCTGTATAAAAGTTTTGGAAATATGGCCATTTTGACTATATTCATTCTGCCTAACCAAGAGCAAGGGACACCTTTCCATTTTCTGATGTCTTCTTCAATCTTCTTCTTCAGAGTACTGTAGTTTTCTTTGTAGAGATCTTTCATTTCCTTAGTTAGGTTAATTCCTAAGTATTTAATTTTTCTGGAAGCAACAGTGAATGGTATTGTTTTCAGAATTTCCTTATCATCCTGTTCATTGTCAGTATGCACAAATACTGGAGATTTTTGTGTGTTGATCTTGTATCCTGCTACTTTGCTGAAATTGGTTATTAATTCTAAGAGTTTTTTGGTGGAGTTCTTTGGGTCTTCTATGTAGAATATCATGTCATCTGCAAATAGTGATAACTTGAGTTCTTCTTTTCCTATATGTATCCCTCTTATTTCTTTCTCTTGCCTAATTGCTCTGGTTAATGTTTCAAGTACTATTTTAAATAACCAAGGTGAAAGTTAGCATCCTGGTCTTGTTCCTGATTTGTGGGGAAATACTTTTAGTTTTTCCCCATTTTGTATGATGCTGGCTATTTGTTTGTCATAGATAGCCCTTATCATATTCAGGTATGGCCCTTCTATGCCTATTTTCTTCAGGATTTTTATCATTGAGGGGTGTTGGATTTTGTCAAAAGCTTTTTCTGCATCTATTGATATGACCATGTGTTTTTGGACCTTGCTCTTGTTTATGTGATGTATCGCATTTATATACTTACATATGTTGAAACATCCTTGCATCTCTGGGATGAAACATATTGGTCATTATGTATGATATTTTTGATAGTGAGTTGCATTTTGTTTGCTAATATCTTGTTGAGGATTTTTGCATCTATGTTCATTAAAGAGATTTTTTATCTGGTTTGGGAATCAGAGTGATAGTGGCTTCCATAAGTGAATTTGGGACCACTCCATCCTTTTCAATTTCTTTGAAGATATTGAAGAGTATTGGTGATATCGCATCTTTAAAGGTTTTGTAGAATTCAGTCATGAATCTGTCAGATCTTGGGCTTTTTTAGTTGGTAGAGTCTTTATTACTGAGTCAATTTCATTTCTTGTTGTTGGGCTATTAAACATTTATGTCTTCTTGGGTTAGTTTTGGTAGTTTGTATATATATCTAGGAATCCGTCCATTTCTTCAAAATTTTCTTATTTGTTGGAATATAACTTTTCAAAGTAGTTATTATCTTCTGGGTATCTACAGTATCTGTTGTGATTTCACCTTTGTCATTACTAATTTCATTGAGATGAGTCTTTTCTCTCTTTCTCTTGATGAGTCATGTTAAGGGCTTGTCTATCTTATTTACTCTTTCAAAGAACCAGCACTTTGATTTTTTTTTTTTACAGTTTTTTTTAGTCTCAATTTCATTGAATTCCACTCTCATCTTTATAATTTCCCTCCTTAATTTTTGTTTGGGATTGGTTTGTTTTTGTTTCTCAAGTACCTTCAGGTTTCTCATAATGTTTTTATTTGGGCCTGTTCTGTTTTCCTAATGTAAGCATTGATTGCAATGAATTTTCCTCTTAGAACTGCTTTCATAGTGTCCCAGAGGTTTCATTGAATTGTACAGTCATTGTCATTAACTTCAAGAAATTTTTAAATTTCTCTAGTAACTATCTTTTCCTCATCAACTCTGGGACCTTGGCATTTTGAAGTCACAGGGCAGCTGCTCTGGGATTGAAATTCAAACCCCTAGTCCTTTCCCATAGTGTCTTCCCTGCCTGTGCCTACACTTCACAGCTATGTCCTGGGGCACTCGTAATGCAGAGACTCACCACGTGTTACCACTGGAAGGCCTCTTAGGAGTCAGACACTTGCATTTTTCCCACTTCTCCAACTCCAGTCTTTAGATGCCTTGTCCCAGAGAAGCCTAGCTGCTGGAAGTCACTGCTCTGCCATCCTCCCTCCTCTGTGTTTGTTGTTGATGTTCTCTGAGTCTTTCTGATGTGGCTCTTCCTCTACTCGCCTTTTGGATTTTCCCTCTCCTTCCTTCTCAATGGATCTTTCCTCAGCTTCTTTGATGTGACTCTTCCTCTAGTCAGCCATGTTGAAAAAATATGGAATGCCTCATGAATTTGCGTGTCATCCTTGCACAGGGGCCATGAAAATCTTCTCTGTATTGTTCCAATTTTAGTATATGTGCTGCCAAACTGAGTTCTATGATATGGTTTTAAAGGATCACAATAATGAGGATAGTATGTTAAAATGAGCCCCAAATCAATGACTGAGGTAGATATGTATACAGGTGGGCAAGTGATTACATCCTGTAATTACATTTTCTCAAATTCTTTTCAGGTCAAGAAACAAGCTAGAAAAGATAAATAGCACTCTTCATCCAGAAACCATATGCCTGAGTATCCTACCTTAATGACACTGTTACCCATTCAGAATCTGGGGTCATACTAAAATCCTTCATTTTTCTTGCTTTCTACATTATATGAGTCACTATTTCTGACCTCTCAAAGGAGTCTCTTTTTTCCAGGCTGACTGCCTTTTTTGAGGCCCTCAATGAGTTATGCTAAACCATGGTTGTTAGTAATTGCTAACTGGTGTCCTTTGATCAGGGTGCATAGCTACAGTCTGTCATCAGGAGGAACAACAATGACAGAAGATGGATGGATGGGGAAATGCAGTAACTTATCTCACTGCTGAGTGAGGAAGGAAAACTAGGGCATCTGTAGCCTAATCCCTTCCACTTTTCATCCAGGCAGGCATTAGGTGCCTTCAGGATCATGCAGTCTCTTCCCAATGCTTAGTGAGGACTGTTGTGCTAGTATTGGAGTTAGTAGATGTATCAAATTGTTAAATTTGGGGTGTAGAGGAAAGAGCTTCTTAGCTTTACTTTGAGTTCTCTATTTTCAGTTTAACCATTATTATTGCAAGTGATATTTTTGCTTCCATTTGCTATAAAACATTTAATAATGTTTTCCAGAACTCGAGAAAGAATTGTAACAAAAAATTTAATATTTTTCAGTAGCCGAAAGCAACAAGAATCATGATAAATTATGTATTTTTATTAATAAAAGAGAAAAAGACCAGGAACATGTCTACCAGCCTCACAAATCCCAGCACCATATGTACTCACCCTGCAGGAACTAAAGAAGGTCTCCTCCCTAGGGAGCAGTGCTAGGACTGTAGCTGCTGGTGCCCAAAGTCCTAATGTTACCCGGGCTTGTCCCTCAGAACCTGGAGGAGGCTCCATCAACACCCTGTACCTCCATTAATGTGAAAACATGCACCTTGGGAAGCCTACATCCACTGCAAAGTTGTCTAACTACTTCTGTGAATTTCTGCAGTCTTGTCTATTAAGGAACTCAGACACTGACAACATTAATCACAGCCAAAGAGGTATCACAGAGACTACACTTTTAAGATCCCCTACAACCAAAGCCAAAATACCTACTTAAATGACAATCTACATCCCATCTAAATGAAAATATCTTTTTCTATAAAAGCTACTCCACAAGATTAGAAAAGCCAACTGTTAATACTAGTTGCACAGACATCAATACAGGAGCACAAGAAATATGAGAGGAAACATGACGGCTCCCAAAGAACATAACAATTCTCCAGAAAAAATTCTAATTTTGAGGAAATGAAGGAACTATCTCAAAAAGAATTCAAAATAATGCCTCTAAAGAAATCTGGAGAAAATGGATAGACAATACAAAGAAGTAAGAAAAAAATTCAGAATATGAGTGAAAATTTTAACAAAAAGAAATCATAAAAAAGAACAAAACAGAAATCTTAGAGCTAAAAACTTCAACCAGGGGTTGGGGATTTAGCTCAAGTGGTAAAGCACTTGCCTAGCAAGTGCAAGGCCCTGAGTTCGATCCCCAGCATCCAAAAAGAAAAAATAAACTTCAACCAATGAAATAAGAAATAAAACAAAGTTTCTACAATAGACAAGAACATGCAGAAGAATTTCTGAACTTGAGGCCAGGGCTTTTGCATTAAGCCTATCAGAAAAAGAAAAGAAAGCAAAGAACTGAAAAGAAAAGAATTGAAAATGAAGGCCTATAGGACATCTTCAAGTGAAAAAATACTTGCATAATAGGAATTCCAAATGAAAAAAAGAAAAAAGAAAAGGAATTGAAAACCTATTTCACTAAATCACAGCCCCAAACTCCCCAAATCACAAAAATAATCACAAAATGGATCAAAGACCTAAATGTAAAATCTGTAACTGCAAAATCACAAGAAAATATAAAGGAAACACTTCAAGACATTTGTATTAACCCTTTTCTCACCACTGGGACAAAATATCAAACAGGGATAAAATATTGACCCCCAAAACATAAAGCAGAGGTTTGTTTTGACTCACTGTTTCAGAAGGTTAGTGCATGATCAGCTGGTTCCAAGGCAGAAACAGCACAGAGGAAGGATCTGGTGGAAGAAAGCTGCTTGCCTCATGACAAGCAGGAAGCAGAGAGAGGAGAGAGGGGGGAGGAGAGAGGACATAGGAGAGAGGAAAAGAGGAAAGAGGAAAGAGAAAGAAGAGAGGAGCAGGGACAAGAATACACAAATCCAGGTCATGCACCTTCAAAAAAAAAGCTCCATTTCCAAACAGCATGTTGAGCTATAAACTCGTCAATGGATTAATCCACTGATGCATATAGAGCTCTAGGACACAATCACCTTCCAAAAGCTCCACTTCTGAACACAAGACTTGGGAGGAGGCATTTTAGACCTAAATAATATTATTTTGCTCCTGCCTCCTCAAGGGTTCATGTCCACCACATTATGCAAAATGAATTTAGTCTATCTCTTAAGAGTTGCCAAAGTATCAAAGTTCCAGGATTGCTCCCAATCTGAAGTTTCCTGTGAGACTCAAGGTAAACTCTTAGCTGTGAGCCCCCATAAAAATTAAAAAGAAAGTTAAATACTTTCAACATAAAATGACAGATAAATATAACTATTTTGGCATATTTCTATTTTTAATGTTCTTTCCAGCAGGTTAAAACTTGGGCATAATTGTACATAACAAAATCCAGTCCCAATTACAAAAAAGATAAAAATAGCTTATGCTAACTAGTTAATATAAACCATTAGTGTCAACTGTATGATTTTAACAGCTATAAAGTCTGTATTTGGATTCTGTTGAATTTAATGGATAAATTAAAGTCATATTTTAAGACTACTAAAAAAAGAAAAATAGGAGGCCAGAAAAGGATCAGACCAAAGCAAGACCAAAACCCAGCATGGCCAGCATTAGATTCTGTAGCTCCGTTTCATGTACCTGGAGGAAGGTATGGTGAGATGTAATTTCCAAAGGGCTTGGGCAGCCCTCTCCTATGGCTTTGCTGCTCACAGCCCACATGGCCTCTCTCTTGGGCTATCTCTGCTCATGGCCTACAGCTTTTATCAGCAGACATTCCATGTTCCTGGCATGTTCAACATCTTGGGATCACTCTACTTTCAGGTTCGTTTCCACAGCTTTATGCACAACCCTCTCAGGAGCACATTGCCTGGCCTCTCAGACCTTCGGCTGAAATGTAGTGAAAGACCCAATGACTCCACAACTTTTGCATTCTATTTTCTTGTACAACCAGCAAACATTGATGGCACCGAGGACTTTCACCAGCTAAGCAGTAGCTGAGGCCTCTTGGATCATGGCTATAGCAGTCTCCCAGTATCTGGATAGCTAAACTCAAGGAAACACTTTCCGACTGCGGGGCAGTGGTGGGGGAGGCTTAATTAGCAGGGCATTATGAGATTTTCTTCTCAAAGCAAATTCTTTCAAAGAAGTTTGCCTTTTATACCCAGAAGCCTGAGATGGGTGGTGGTCTGGTCAGTTCCTGAGATACTTTGAAGGTATCCTTCCTATTTTCCTGATGCAACATACTTGGCTTCTTTTTAATAGGACTAACCTCTTCGGCAACCTTACTTTCCTTGGCTCTAACTTTACAGGTCCTTCCTTTCTGGACAGGTGCAAAATTTTTATTTCTTTTGGCTCTGATTTTTTTACTCCTGATTCTCATTGTAAATCTGGCTGAAAGCAACCAGCAGTATCATACCACAACCTGAACAATGGGCTGCCTTGAAATTTCCTCTACCAGATTAATTAGTCCACTATATTTATATTTAGCCTCACACTAATTCTTAGGACATAAGCAAAATGTATACAAGTTATTTATCAGAATGTAACAGGCATGGCCTCTAATCCAGTTTCCAATAGAGTCCTTATTCCCATCTGAAAGCTCATGAGTCCAGCCTTTACCATCCACATTCCTATTAGATTCTCATCTTCTAAATTCTGTCCATAATTGCCCATTACACTGCTTACAGGATGCTAGGACTTCTCTAGCTTGTATCTCCAAACCTTTCTAAGCCCTTCTACAAGTCAATTCCAAAGGTTTCTGAACCACAATATCATGTACAGTCACAGCAATAGCCCCATTGTTGGTATCAATTTTTGTTAGTCATTGTCTTCTTGCTAGGACAAAATATCCAACACCTGCAACTTAAAATGAGGAAAGACTTATTTTGGCTTATGGTTTTAAAGAGTTCAGTCCATGATTGGCTAGCTACAAAGCAGAAATTGTATGGCAGAAGAGCCTGATGGAAGAAAGCTACTCATCCCATAGCAACTAGAAAGCTGATAGTGAAGAGAAGAGCCAGGGACAAGAATATACAGCCTTCCTGGCCACAATCCCAGTGGCCCACCTCCAAACAGGCCCCATTCCCTAATGGGACATTCAGGTATAGATTAATCCACTAATGAATACAGCATCCTCATGATCTAGTCGCTTTTTGAAAGTCCCATCTCTGAACACATAAGACTTTGGGGGGGAACATTTTATATCTAAACCATAACAACAGTGTATAAAGAACATATTTTTAGATAGGATGCCAAATATGATCACTTATTTTTAGATAGGGGTGGGCAACAAAAAATAAAAATAAGCAAATGAGATTATATCAAATAAGACCTCCAAAAAAAATGAACCTTCAGCATAACAAAGGAAATAATCAGACAACCTACCGAATGGGAGAAAATATTTGCAAACTATTCATCTGATAAGAAATTAATATTCAGAATATGTAAGGAACTAAAAATCTGGACCAAAAACCTAGGAAAAGTCTACTTAAAAATGGATTAAAGGGGGTTGGGGATTCAGCTCAAGTGGTAGCACTTGCTTAGCAAGCACAAGGCTCTGAGTTCGATCCCCAGTACCCCCCCAAGAAACGGGTTAAAGGTCTCAATAGACATTTCTCAAAAGAAAATATACTAATACGTGTATGAATAAGTGTATGAAAAGTGCTCAATGTCACTAATCATCAGGAAAATCAGAACCGCAAGATATAATTTCACCCCATTTGGAATGGTTTCCTTTTTTTTTTTGGAACGGTTATCATTTTCAATGAAAAAGAAAAAAACCAATGCTGATGAGTATGTGGAGAAAAAGAAATTCTCATATACCACTTGCAAGAATGTAAGTTAATACAGCAAAGAAGGAAAATAGTATATAACTAAAGACAGAAATTCCATGTGGCCCAGAAATCCCACTACTGGGCATATATCCAAAGAAGATGAAATCATTTTATCAAGGAGATACTTGCATTCTAGTTTTATTGCAGCACTAGTCACAACAACTAAGATATGGAATTTATCTAGATGTTCAACAGTGAATAACAGAGTAAAGAAAATGTGGTACATATATACAATGTGTAATTATTCAGCCATGAAAGAATGCAATCATATCATATAAAACAACAAGCTGACCACTGAAAGAAAAATACCACATATTCTCCATTGTTTGTGCAAACTAAAAAAGTTTAACTCATAGAAAAAAAGGAGTGGAATAGTAGTCAATAGAAGCTGGGAAGGGCAGCAAGGAGAAGGAATTAAAAGAAGTTAAATAAAGGGCACCAAATTATAGCTGGAGAAGAAGAATTAGTTCTGGTTTTCTATAGCACAGTAGGGTAACAGTTGATTAAAATACTTTATATTCAAAAAGAATAAAAGAACATAAAATTCCCAATGTAAAAATTGATTAATGTTTGATGAGATGGAAATGCTTATTACCTTTATTTGATGATTACATATATACCCAAATTATCCTAATGTACCTCATAAGGATGCATAAATACATCTCAATAAAACATGCTAATAGTGTACAAAGCAAAAAATCATAAAATATTTAAGTCCCATGAAAATATCTGGCCACAGATATAGTAATAAATAATTTTGTCATATTACAACAAAAAAAACCAACTGTGAAATATAAGTCCACTTAACCTGGATTGAACTTTTATAATGAAAATATAAATCATTTTAAAAAAACAGGTTTTCAAGAAGTAAAGTTTTTCTGACTATTTAATTATAAAAATATAAATTTCAGGCAGGGAATTTAAAACATGTCATGTCACAAATAATGTCACCAATATTTTAAGCAAATGCAATGACAAATTTTATGTCTTTTACTTAGACAAATTTGCCTTAGATTAAGTTCTTCAGGAAACCAGTTGTGAAAAAAAAATCCATTAGATTCATTAGGGAGTACATTTAGGAACAAAATTGATAAAGAAGTGAGGGAGGCAAGACTAGTTAGCAGGACAAGTTGAACTAAGGATCACTTGAAAAGAGAGGTATCAACCAAATCTCCAGGGAGGCCTGGAATTGGGATAACCCTTACAGTTGTTCCCAAATTAGCATGATGGGACAAGATATTTGTACCACTGCAATGTTAAATTACTTACTTGAAGCTGATAGCAGCTCAGGGAAGTGACATCATCATGGGCCAGGCAGTAACCATCAGCTGAAGACAGGTCTTAGAGACAAATTCATCTGTGAACTGTCAGCAGGCATCCCAGCTGGGAGATAAGCAACAAAATCCTGAAGGGGAAATCAGGAAACATACTATAGTATCCATTGCAGTCTAATCTTAGCATTGATCAGATCTATTTTCTTATCTAAAGACTTCACACCCATATCCAGAATTCTGGATAGGTTTTTTTTTTTTGTTTTTTTTTTTTTTTTGCCTGTTGAAACTTAATGGAGG